>JARVZY010011588.1:0-12668 GCA_030686995.1 Artemisia argyi | reverse complement strand
AATCCACTTACTATTTTTCTTTTTGTTGTCAGTCGTTTGTGCCACTCTCGGTGATCTACCGGAATGGGCTTCATAGGATGCGAGATATTTATAATGCGGTAAGTATGTCCTAAATACCTTTGGCTTTTTGGTTTTAGTCAGACAGTGCACATCTCTTAATTCTGTCTGCACGCAGGGAAACAGTTTTAATCCAACTTACAGGGATTTCGCGATAGAGTTTGAGCATCCTGAGTATGCTATTCTGATGTCCGAGAAGTTTCCTGGGAGCCAGCAGGCTCTTAGGCATCTAAAGCAAAAAATTCCGAATGAGCCATTGCTATCGTTCACACCGGAATTTACGGGTATTTCCATCCCCTTTATTGTATATTAAAAGTTGAGTTTCCGGGTTCTAATCGCCGGTTACTTCTCTTGTGTAGGCGAGCAGCTCCACATGATTTTGGAGGAGATGGATTCAGAAGACTCAGCAGAACAGCCTAGAGACGAGACTGCAAATGTTATTAACGGTAATAGACTGTATTTGGCGCTGCAAGAAAGGTCAACTAGCCACTTCGAACTTGGGGAAAGCTCAAGAGCACGGAACACTCCAGAAATCGATGAAATGGTGAAACTAAATTTCACAAACTACAGGTGCGACTTAATTTTTGCTATATCAAACACTTACAGATTTAAAATTTATTTTCAGGACACGTTGCCTGCTGTAGAGGTGGCGCCGAATTTTGCTAGCAGCCCGACAAGTGTCCTTTCTAACACACAGATGGAAGTGACCTATACCTTACCTACAAATCAAGAGGACCTTCCAAACGACATTCATAGAGTGTCCAGGAAGAGAAAGAGAGAGGATATGGCTTAGCTTAATCTGGTTGATGCAGAGTTTGCTTGGCTCCATCAGTTGTTTGAACCGGCAAAGCTAAACTTTGATAACATATCTGATGGAATAGGGTCTGGGCCATGTTTCGGACAATGTTTTTCTTATGTTAATTTGTTATCCATAATCTCAATTAGTGTCTAAACTCTAAAGTACTTATGGATATGTAGTTTCAGATTGGTAATAAGAAACTGGGAATGTTACATTGTTACAGGTTCTTTCCGCTTTATTTTATGCTCACACAGGATCAATTAACGCACTGGAATCAAATCCCACATGTGGCTCACTAGTCACTACTCACTAGGACCACACTATCTTGTCATTATAAACTGGTTATTTTATTGTTGAGTTAATTTCATAAGTGGTCCCTGTGATCTGTCGGGTTTAACGGTTTTAGTCCCTTTACTTTTTTAAACAGATTCAGTCTCTGTGGTTGCGACCCATAACGGGTTTGGTCCCTCAGACTAACTGTCGTTAGTTTTTTCCAAACATTTGCACCGTTAGTCTTTTATACTAATGACCGTTTGCCCAAAACGTATGAAAACCAAAATTTGAGTTAAGTATAAATGGTCGTTAGTATAAAGGACTAACGGTGCAAATATTTGTTGCAAACGGTCATTAAAGGACTAACTGTGCAAAAGGACTAATGGAAAAAACTAACGACAGGGACTGGATCCGTTAGAAAAAAGTAAACGGACTAAATCCGTTAAACCTGACAGACCATTGGGACTATTTGTGAAATTAACTCTTTGACAGACCATAGGGATCATTTGTGAAATTAACTCTTTATTGTTAGTTATTTTTTTATTAAAACCTCAAGACTTTGTATAAACTGGTTATTTGATTTTCTTATGTTGCTAGTGATTTGTTAGGTAGTAACTTAAATAGTTGGTTTAATCTGCCCAACAGCCCAAGTATAGTCTTCATTTGGACAATTACTTAAACAGTTGGTCAAATCTGCATGTTACAACCAGACTTACTTAAACACTTGTTTTCGATGTACAACCTTAAATTACTGCTTCATATTTTACTTCACAATATACACTAGTTAATATAGTAGTCTGCTACTGATTATTGTTTATTTAATTTTTAGGTAATAGTAGGATTTGTATTCAGGCGGTTTATTAGATGTTTTATGACCAGTACTTAGTGATAACAAATACTTTTTTGTGGCTAGCAGTACGAACTGCATGCTTGGCGAACCACACAGCCATGTATAAACAAACAAGTTTTGCAGAACCGTTGTAACTAAGCCAAACTCACCTTCTGGCCTAAGTCTATAAGCAGGGACCCTTCTGACCTTAAACCCAAAACGCCTTCAAACTATCAGAGGCAGAACCTTTCACTAACCTAGAAGCAGGTCACAGGGTCGCCTAATGATATTAAACCAAAGACCATGTTTTCGCGATTCATTAAGTGGGATGGTCATTTATTAGAGCCAAAGGTGGCTTTCAACGAGCATAGAAACTGTCACCTAACATCCTACAGAAAACACTATCTTTTGCTGGTGTAAAATCAGGTTCAACTTATGTCATCCAGGCAAAACCATTTTCTTGGCTAGCCTGGAAGTAGGGTACCTTATATCAATAAACCAAAACCATCTTTGACTGACCTAACTGCAGGAAAAGCATCTTCAATTAACCAATCTGCATCCATGGTTTCAGTGAATCTTGGATGCTCAAATGCAAAATTGAAAGTGTTGTATAATTAACAAAAATACTGCTCAAAAGTAATGATAAAGTGAAAAGGAGACTGAAGTACATTTCTATGATATCAACGTCAAGATATATTTCGTCTATAACATACAACATCATGGGATTTTCTCTAAACTATATGAGATAATAGACATTATCTTCATATAGTACTATAAAATTCACATTTCACAAACCCAGCCTTACTTGTACTAAAAAGAGGTAAGGGAGAACTTGACATGATATATACACAACCATCTCTAACTTCTAGATACACGACCATTACAGCTTACACAGAATGGCGATCTTTTATAAACAGGATCAAGAACTGACCTCATGCTTAGCAATCACCTCACCATCTTTCTTCTTCAATCTCAACCCTTTATGCTTTGTATTCGGTACCACAAGTAGCAAACGAGACATTACATAACCCATAAGTTCTTCACGGTGGGAAAATGTAAAATCCAAATGAGCATACTCAAATTCATTATACGATGCATCGACACCAGCGTCTCTCATTAACCTATAATGTTTTCTCACCATTGATGGACGAATCACCCTATCTTTCTTCCCCGCAACAACGTCCACAGGAATATCAATGAGCCCATAATATTCCCCCAAATCCAATGGTTCTGGTGAGCCGTACCTTTGCATGTTAGCCGAAGGACTTCCATAGTCGAACATTCGAAACCTCCGTGCATGTTTCATTTGAGCGAAATGAAGTGCAATCCCAAACGAAACACCCGGCATATCGTTCATGTTGTAGTGAGGTAAACCCATAACACCGACCCAATTGGAACTATCGCCACCTAACAAATAACCAATTAGGGTTTGGACCACCCCGCCAACCGCAGGGTAATTATGGAAATCACGAGCTAATTTGTTAAGCAGCATGCGGAAAAATCTTGTGGGTACGTAGAAAGCAGGGACAAAATATTGTAAAATGGGTGCAAACCAAAGCAGTAAGTATTCGAGTGATAAGAAAACTAATGTTGAGTCGTGGTGGAAGCCAGCTGGCGATAAAAGGATTAGCCTTGAGATGCGGTGAGGCTTTTGTTCTATGCGCCGCGTGATGATGTACATTAGGATTGCAGCTCCACCTAAGCTGTGACAGATGGCACATAATTTATAAGGTTGTTCGGTGTTTGTATCTTCCGTTTCGGGTTCTGAAAGAGATTTTAACTCTGATGTTTTTACTTCGTGAATCTTATCTATCATTGCTGGTATATCTTCGATCCCATTCTCATTGATGGAGTAACGCCAGTAACTAGAAATTAAACGATAAACTTCATAAATCTCTTCATATTAGTTTACTATACATGAAAATGGATGAAAGGAACTTACTCTCGTGATGATATATTCTTGTTAACATGTTCTCTTGAAACTAGACCACGAAAATTACCAAGGTAAACATCATATCCTGAAAGAAGAAAACAGATAATAGGCTATCAAAATATATTATATGCAATAAAATATGACAGGTGGTGAAAAAATAAATTGCAAACCTTGATCAAAAGCTGCAAAAGCTGGAGAGCCGACAACTCCGTTAGACACCCAACTGAAAGATAGTTCAAGAAATATACAGTTAACATTAAATATATCATATTGAGAGCATATAAATTATGCATAGCTGCATATTCTTGTTCTAATATGGCAAGTATTATATTTTCATACTTCTAAGGATTTTTGAAAGACCTTTTTATAACTTTCGTATTTAGAAAATATTTATCACCAAGCATAAAAAAAGGTCCATTGAGTAACGCATAACCTATAAATATGTATTGATATATAAAAATCAGGTAACATGTTAATCAAAACTGGTTAACCTGAATGATTGTGCTGTTGCCTCATTTCTTGTAAGTAGATTTTCTTAATCACCATTACAAAACTTCACAATAGCATTTTGGAGTCAAATTTACATGGGAATAACGTTGTCAGCGATGGTATTTGCTTTGTTTCAAAAAGAAAAGTTTGTTTGGATCTAGTTACTAAAGCTATGATCTTTGAGGAAAGTTCAATGATTATATCCCTATATTATCAGAAGAAGAAAAAACAACTAGTATTTAACAAACCATCTACTTGTTCAAGTTTCCGGTTACTATTAAAGAAAAATACCATTAACCTTCCAAATGTGAATTTTTCTAGTAGTCTAGTTCCATTGAGTAAACATATAACAAGAAGATACAACTTACCCCATAGATGAATCGAAAACTCCATGTTGTAGATAAACTACCTTTCTTGCATCACGTCTGCATCAACAAAAGAGAATCATTACTCAAGACAAAATTCTCAGTACAATAAGTAAATTTACAATATAAATACATAAATAAATTTATACCTCGGAATTCGTTCCAAAAGAAGAACATATCCATCAGCAGTAACTACTTTGATAGCTTCATAAGGATACCTGAAAAGTAATATTTTTAAGTATGTGGCATACATATTTGCAGGTTTAAGAACACTAATGATGCTCCCAATGACCCCATATGCGATTCTCGAGACTAATCAATTATCTACAATACCCTCAGTAATATAGGTCCTACAGAAAACCTATAGACCAAAGCAAATGCCACTTGATATTCTGTTATAATCACTGGCAGCTTGCTTAATAGTCCAAGAACCACACTGTTGCATTCAATTTGAATTATGCTGAACTCTGTTTTCATTATTCCAAATTTTCCATTTATTATCTCATGCCTAGAGGATCAGAAATACAAATAACTAAAACATTTTTGTTTTATCATATTTTAAAAGAACTAAAAAAAATGAAAAAAATAATAAGCTCTTACCCGAGCTCTGTGATGACATCTTCACAAGTCCTGCCATCTGTATTTAGTGAATTATTTAATCTAGTTTTCCTTTCTGTTGGAGTCGGATCATCCTCCCCCAAAGTGGCGGTGGCAACATAATCCTCCCCCAAAGTGGAGGTGGCAACATAGGCAGTTGGATCATCAGAATGAGCATCTCCCATAAAACCAGGAGAAGACCACCTCAATACCGTCCTCAGTGTGTTCATGGGTGAGAGAAGACAAGATGTTACCTTGTGAATACCATCAAATACGGTTTCTATACAAATCTCCATTCCAAGATGAAGATCCTGAAATTACACAAACAAAAATGTATTAAATAGATGTGAAGTTGTGAGGCTAGAATTATGCTAGCAAAGTAGATGTGGCAATTTCAACCCATCTAATTATGAATGAGCCAATTCCAATTATATTTTATGATTTTCTTTCCGCGGGTGATAGAGTTTAAAAGAGAACAGATCAAATGGGTTATAAGTCGTCCAATTATTATAATTTACTGAATAACATCACACTACTTGATTTGTTACTAAAATACTCCCTCTATACCAAAATTATTTAACATACGTGCATTTGGGTAAAACATTTATTAATTATTTAGCATAATTGTAAAAACTTGCAAAATTTGATAGATAAGAGTGAAGTGAGAAACTAGCAAATCATGGGTATTTAATTCTGAAGATGGACAATAATTTTTGAAACAAATTAGTATAAATGTGATTATAATTCTACAACGGAAGGACTAGTAGAACTTCTGTAATCATATTCGACACACTAACTGTTTAAAAGAAAGAACAAAAGTGTAAATGCACCCATTTGGCCACCCCTGTAGCTATTAGTTAGAATTAAAATAAAAGCAAACCTCTATAACGCCACGTCTTCTGTCAGTAGCCCTTTGAACAAAATGATCCAATCCTTTTCTGCCAGCATGCACCTGTGGTGTCTGCAGACTTCCATCACTGCTAGCGGGTTCCTGCATATCTTTGCTAGATAACATGCTGTACAGATAAAATGGAATCCCAAACATTAGCCTTGCAGGAAGAAGTAGCCACATGAATATACAATAAATCCGCCGTGTCCAGTTCTTTTGACGCTTTCTGTAGCTGCTTGCTCTGGAGTATCGAGAACTTTGTGATGACGGAGATGCAGGAGATATGTAATCATCATCGTCATCATATTCATCACCATCTACATCTTCTCCAGATGAATAATCTACACTTGATGCAGAATCAGATTCCACGGATAATTGGTGGACAAACTGGTTAAAGGAGGACACCCCACTGTCAAAAAGATGGAGCGCGTGTTAGTGATAAAAATGAGTAGAAAGATCTTATAGTGAACAATTCACAATGTAAAAGCTATAAGAGGGACGTGGTTCTACAAGACTGCAACCATAGAAGTTTATTTTGAGATAAGTATAGCTTGCAATAGTAAACAAACACAGGAATGTAAATGCAAAAAACATACCCATAACCTTCCATTACTTATTTCAATTGACAACTTAGAAGCAGATTTTTATCATACTTCGCATTTTCTTAACCACAATCGCTCATGCTAGCAAACTGCAGTTTTACTTGCTTTTGCGTTTTTATAAGGATAGTTTATTTGCAAAACAAGTATGACGGTCTAAAAAGCTATCAATTCAATTTTTAATTTTAAGTAGATTCACGTGTGGTTTTTATTACAATTTTAGTTTAAGTCATTTATTTTATTTTATGAGAATTGGTATGTTTTTTTAATTATTACATGTGAAATTGCCATTATACCAAAAATCATTTATTTGCGTCTCCGATGTTCCTTTGAGGCCAAACCCCTGTAACAATCTAGCCTCCGTAATAACCTCAATCATCCAAGTAAGATCATGTCCCAGATATTCCGACTTACTATTTGATACTACAAGAAGTCAAGAACTATGTGGAAAAAACGAAATTCCAACATAAAAGTCAAAGTTCAGAAAGTTGACGTCACGAATTATTGCCAACTTACAAAACAAAATCTGGTAATATATATAGCAAGACCAACTTAAAAGGTGGACATTAATGATGTGATATTCAAGTCGATGCATACACTAATGACAAGTACAACACCAGAATCAGCAGACAGATACAAAAACATCATCACATGACAACCCACTAAACTAAAAAACAAATGAACTGTTAAATCAAATATGGAAACAAAATGCTTTTTCATAACTTACTCTTATCCCAAAATTTAAACAACACATATCAAGTCGGCATACAAAAAAACTTACTTCTCCATCCAACGAGGAAGCCGGGGCCCACGTAAAGACGGTCTGAGTTCCCAACCATGTATCCCTTCAAGCATATTAGTCTTTCCAGGCATTATAGCCAACAACATTGCTGATATTCCATTAATCAGTCGCAAAAAAATATTGAAGGACTCATATGTAATAGTCTTCACAGACCTAAATAATACAGCAAACCATTAGTACAAACCTAAAATACAAAAACCAGCAAACCAAAAAAAAAAAAAAAACCCGCAAAATATTCACTTTTTAAAATTTAACAATTTTGAATCATATTTATGGAATGTATTTTGAGTGGGCATCAAGCCGCTTCATGCAGCAATTTATTTCATGCTTACCGTAACTAATTAAAGTATTCACTTCTCACAACTGCAAACCCCATAATTTTGAAGCATATATCATTTTCAGACATAAATAATACTGCATACATCTTCCCTAAAATCTCATAATGCAGAATTTCACAATTATAAGACACAACATACATGGTATGGCAACGCTATAGGGTCATTATCGCACCTATAGCCACCACACCCGCCCGCATTATAGGCTCTGGCTTCGGTTATCCCTCTTCTTCTTCCTTCCTTCCAAAATTTTTGTGCTAGTATTTTTTGTTTGTTAGGGCAATTTTGGAGTTAAGTTATACACTTATACAACTCTATTATCAGAGTAAAATACTAAAATCAGCTGTGACGCGCCTATAGATATTATAGGCACTTACCAGTTACCACACCTTGTTCTCCAAAAAGTAACATGATCATCCTTCATCCTACAACTAATTCCATTCTTCCTATCACTAATTCTAAAACCACAATCCAAATCCTAACATAACTAAATTAGTTGTTCCTAAACCTTAATTTCATCAAATAATCATAATTCATACAAATTAAACAATCAAACACTAAACAGTTACACAGATGAGTATAATATCACAAACCCACAAATAAAAACACAAAATTTAAACAAATAAACTTACTCTTTGGTAACAGCAAGGAAGTTATCAACAAAGCGTTGAATCATTTATAAATCCTTTAATACTCAACAAGATTTTATAAAATTTAAAGGGTCTGGGTTAAATCACATAACAATCAAAACCCAGATCCAGTTTCAACTGAAACTCTTTAAAAGTGATAAATTCTAGAGAGAGAAAGTGTTTGTGTTTTTGTAGAGAAAGTGAATATGCAAGAAACGTGGAGTGTGTGTGTGTTTTTTTATACTACGTAAAATAAAAGCGAGGACGATTCTTGTCGTCCCGGGGAAGAGAAGGTGGGACCCACACGGGTGGGTGGGGCCTGGTTTGAAAGAGTGTTTATCTGGATGACGTGGTGAAGATGGGGTGACACGTGGAAAATATGGTGTCATGTGGACGGAAATGTATGAAGCTTTTTCGGCTTTTTTGCGTTTTTTTTAAAAAAAATGTGGTAGCCGTGTTACCTGAATTATTTAATGAAACTTTTTATTGTTTACGTGAATCTTCATGAGTCAAAAAGAACAAGCGACATTTAAAAAGGAACAACAAAAAAGCAAAAAATGAAAAGTTACAATTAAAAAAATAATAATAATAATAATAAAAATAAAAATTGAAAATATATGTTTCAAAAGTAAACTATTAATACACATCGAAAATTAGATTGACCAAATTTAATTTGACCTATTTTTTCGACCCAACTTGTTGGATTGATCATGTTTAAAATGACCCTTTTTTCGATAGGAACGGTTCAACCGGGTCGAACTGGGTTTCAAAACATTATGTTTAATCCTCAAATCCTCAAACTTTTATTATTTTTCGTTTATAACCCACATAACTTTTTTTTTATCACTAAAACTACCTGCCGCTATAAAATCTCGTTGCTATGAACGACTACTCGTTTAATTTTTTAAAAAATTGGAAATAATCTTCTAATAATCTATCATGTCAAACATGCCTTATATTGACTCATTGACTATTGCACCCAAAAAAAACATTGTAAGCTTAAGCTTCATTTTATGTGTAAGTGTATAACCATATATAAGCATCGACTTTAATAATGAATTCAAATATTATTTTATTAAATTATAGAATCACAGCCTAATTTTTATTTGAAAAACATAAAATATTGTTCACACTTCACACTTATTACACATAAGACTTGAGTGAGGAATATGACGAAGTTAATAATTATTCTTTTTTCGAAAATCACGAAGCCAATAATTATGATTCAAAAAGTAGTATCTAATATTAAAAACGTGACCATTAAAATACTTGTTATCTATGAAGACAATTTGGACGGAATTCAACCCGTATTAAAGTTCATATTTGCATCACTAAATATGTTTATATTTTTGCACCCAAAATGAAAAAAGATGCCTATATTAATTAGGTGATTATCATAACAAAGTGAATAATACAGTGCGCGCGTGCGCGCGCATATATATATATATATATATATATATATATATATATATATATATATATATATATATATATATATATGAAAGGCACAAAGCCAATAATTATGATTCAAACAGTAGTATCTAAATACAACATTTAAAGCGTGAGTCCTGATTGGCATGCTTAATTGGTATGCCTAAAAGCATGCCTAAATTGAGGTGTCATCCTTTGATTGGTAACATCAGGGGGTCCCACTTCTTTACATTTTATCTTTCCTCATATCTATTCTTCATTTTGCCACTTGTCTTCACCCTCTTGTTAGGCATATTATTAGGCATACTAATTAGGTCTCCAAATAATTTTCCTTAAAGCGTGACCATTAAAATACTTCTTATCTAATGGAGACAATTTGGACAGAATTCAACCCGTATTAAAGGTCAAATTTGCATCACTAAAGATGTCTACATTTTTGCGCCAAAAATAAAAAAGATGGCTGTATTAAACAGGTTCTTTACTGTATATATAAAGACGCATAAATACACATACGAGTACACGAACCTAGGTGCATGTATGCATAGTATGTACCTAAATGCGAAGATGGCAAAAACTATTTACATTATGTAAAATGTGATAATTCGATGTGGTTAGTTTGCTTGATAAAATTTGCCGAATGAGTAAGGTTGAATGAGAAAATATCACTAAAGATGACAAAATCAGGGTTTCACGTCAATTTAAACGATTTGTGAAAAATCGAATTATGAACCAATGTCATAATTACTTTTCAAGGTATCATTACTATATTATAGATCCTTCAAAAATTAACAAAGAGAAACGTATTGGTAGATAAATCCGATTCTACATTTGATATTAGATCTTTTTTCTACACCTAAATTACGTATTTTAACTTTTTACTCGACTCTAATAACCCATCTATCATGTCATCTCTAATAAGCTTACAATAAACTGAGAACAACCAATATAATTTTAGTGAAGCTCGTAACCGCCATTTACATTATTGTGTTAATAAAAGTTTACATGCTTTTAAAAAATAGAATATATTATAATTGTTGTGATACGTCGTTTCTAATAACTAAGATCAAAACTATGACACATGATGCACCTTAGGCTCAAAATGATAAAACTATACACCTGTCAGCCACAACATCGTAGCTGCTTAACAGAGGTTCGTGATTGTGTTTGTGATCAGCGTGTTCAAGCAAATATTTTTGGTCTGAAATCGATGGTAGGTGAACCTACAATTAGAAACAAATAGTTAAAGATAGTTTGACTATAACAACTAACGTACTGTAACTAATTTTGGTGGTAAGGCAAGTGTTGATGAACAAAAATTAGATGTATGTGAATTAAATGTGTAGAACTGGATAGTTTATGAGCCATACTTAAAGGTAATAGCCTCTAGTTCTTAACCAATGCAATATACACTTTATAGCCTAAAACGATACTATTAGCATGTGTGCATGGATTGGGCATTAAACTATACAACAATAATACCCTCCATAATTTCATTCATTTTCTATGGAAGCATAAAAATAACTGATCAAATTTGAATTAATAGTGATATAGTTGAGTTTAAGTAAAAAAACGATGTATCTTGCTTCTTAGAAGTTAAACGAGAGAAAGTTACAAAGAGGTTCTAAGCACAAGACACCGACAATTGTAGACTATAGTATAAAGCAGAGCAATCACAGTAGAGGGTTTATTTTGCAATTGTACAGAAGTATAAGGATTGTAGATGTAACTTATGTAACAGCTGTATATATTGTTCATCCCCCTCTCTTGTAACTAACTTTTCAATAATGCAAAGTGGTTACCATTTTACTTCTCTGTGTCATTTCATTTCGTCTTCATAATTCTATATCATTTCCACCACTATCAAAGCTTGACATGGTATTAGAGCTTTAATGGAGGATTAGTTGAATGTTAGAATCATCTAGTAATCGTTTACTTGTTGCGTTTTGTCTTTTGTTCAAATTTCAATAAGATACGATTAGGTAATCATTGTTTTGTAACGATTAACTGTCAAATTGATCGAATTAGTAATTGTTGTACAAGTGTGTTCGATTAGGTGTTTTGATCAGTTAATTGTGGTTAATTTCAATCAAATTGGTGTTTTTAAAAAATTAGGGTTTTGTAATTACAATTGGGGTTTTTAGTGTAATTGCTTCCGCTATGTCAAACCGATGGATCCTTATGTGTTTCAAAATCCTTTGTTTCTTCATCCATATGATGATCCAGGTTCGTTACCAATTCAAGAGAACTTGTTGGTGCATAAAATTATAGATCATAGAAAAGAGCAGTAGAGATTAAGTTGTCTACCAAATTGAAGTTAGGGTTCATCAAAGGTACAGTTCCTAAGTCTCTTGTTGATGCAATTGGTTGAACAATGGAAAACTTGTAACATTATGGTCATTAGTTGTGTACTTAGCTATGGATCTAATCCTATTGCCAATTCAACACACTTTTACTTTTTCCATGTCTCGCATTATCATCCCCATACCAAACTTTTTTTTTTTTCATTATCATCATATTTAAATTTGATATCTCAAAAAAAAACATATCTGATTAAATTACTAGGTCATGAAAAACTCTATTGAATTTTCGAATTCAAAACTACTTTAGTAGACACCTATAACACCCTGAAATCAGGCCTTAA
>JARVZY010011587.1:0-24711 GCA_030686995.1 Artemisia argyi | reverse complement strand
AGTTTTAGCTTCTGGATGCAGAAGGTAATAAAAATAAACCAAAACTAATAGTAATAACAATAATAACATGTTGATGATGTCAGTACCAGATATAGAACCTCTGGATTCAACAGGCTTTGCAGCATCTCCATTAGGTACAGATGAATCAGAATTTGGGAGATAATTCAATAGCTTCTGGAAAAAGACCGTCCACAATGAAGGAAGATGATTAGGTGGACGTAATTGTGGAAAGATGTCTAGTACTACACGCTGCAGTGGCGGAACATGTCCCTGTAACAAGTATATGTTAGAACATGGAAAATCTGCTGTCATGCAAAATCATACGATTCTGCATTCATATCCTATATATATGCATGATGATGGCAAAAACCCCAGACGTTTACCAAAATTGCATAAATCCCTTGAATCTTATACATATCAGCAAATTGCCCATGCATGTTCAGAAACTTACAAATCAAACTACGAACTATGTGACTTTCACATAACACGAGTCTTCTGAAATTTTCATAATAACACAACTTTTTGCTATTCAATCTCATAATGTACGTGGAATTCACGAAGCTTCAAAAACAGCACCCAAGCATTGAGATAAAGGTACAATATCCCAGATATTAACAAGAATAATCTACCTAATATGAACATCCAATACTACAACCATGAACTTATGGCAAAATGCAAGGGTGGGCATAGGTGTAATGACCCACTGGATTTAATATAAAGTGGAACTCGTAACACAAGTGATTTATATATGGGCATGGAGGGAGCTTTTAAAACTCTAGAGGTTTCTAGGAGCAAGACTGGTGCTAAAACTACCAACAATAATGTAGCATCAACATGATAAATATGTTTCATCATAATATCAGTAATGACCTTCATCAGGTGTAAGCTTTTTTAACTTATTACGGTACTAGCCTCCAGATCTTGTTCCGATATTATGCAATATATGACTAGTGTATGTTTTTTACCTTGCTCTGGAAACATTCACAAATTATTATTTAAAAAAAAAAAAAAAAAAAAAAAAAAAAAAAAAAAAAAAAAAAAAAAAGAAGGTCCTAAATTAGTTCATCAGTACCCATTCAGTTCACAAATGAGGCTTAAGGGATAAGTTATAATTCTTTAGGCAAAGATTAGCATACTCACAAATTCAGCTTCAAAACTATTTTGAGTGATCTTTTCTTCTTTAATTGCAGACTCAATGACAGAAAGCAACTGCGAGTACATGCTACTTTCAAACATTCCTTGCGCATGTGTGTATACTTCGCCTGTTAAAGAAACAGAGATTCAAAAACTCGTGACACATGTAGGAGTGTACTGAAAACTGACAAAAAGAAGAAAACATGGAAATACTATTACCTTCCGTTGTTATTTCCTACACTAATGGAATTTAGTGAATGAATTTTATAATCAAGAGTAATATTTACTTGCTCACATGTCTTATAAACTGTAAGTGTATGAAAACTGTTTTTTCAATCATACTTTTTTTCCAAGCAGATATAGCAAGGACTGTGACAAATAATTGAAGTGGTGAGACAAATGAAATACGCTATATAAGGTCATTAGAATTACTCTACCTAGCCCTTGTATTATCTCCTGCTTTACTTTGTTTGCTGCCATATCATTGCAAGCAGTTGGATTGCGGAGAACAATATCATAAACATCAAGAACAGATTTGAGATATGGCATTGGCAAATTTCCCTGATTCAAAAGAAATATGTTGTGAGCAGATAGACATACATAAGTCTCTAGCTTAGACGGCCAAAAAAGGGTAAAGTACATGGGATATAGAACTAATTTGATTTCAAAGTATATGAATACAATGTTTCCCAGATTTCATACGAGTTTGCAAGGGAAACCTCTTACCTTCGGGGAATGAGAGAGAACAGTTGACTGCAAACAACCTACTGCAGCAAGGGCAACTTCTTTACTGCCATTCGCAATGCTGTTCTTCACATACCCAAGCAAAGACTCCCATCCTGCATAATAAGAAGTCGACTCAACCATTGTTCGAATTTGTTAAGAGGAAGCATACATAGTTTGCAAATGATCTACTAAAAAGACGTACCAGACCAAAAGTTGGTTATACTTCTTAATAATGGAAAGAAAGTACGTAGGATACGAGCAATTCCACCAAATACAAGCACAAGTGTTTCATCCCATTGTTTTTGAGCTGTGTTCCGACTGGATTTTCATAACACCATGAAAATCTATTACATGACTGAAAAGTAAAGCCTATTTACTAAATATGGCAACTTTGGACCCATTTACTTATAAATGGTCGATTTGGGTTCCCTTTTCTTCTCTTAACTGGTCAAATGGGTCAAATCAAAATAATAGCCGAAAGAAAACCAGTCAAATGCTTCAAACAGGTCAGAATTCGTTAGATGGGTATATCAATGCATAGAACTCCCCTAGTTCATTTCATCTGAGGAAGTAGATTATTGCTGGAATAAATAATAATAATAATAATAATAATAATAATAATAATAATAATAATAATAATAATAATAATAATAATAATAATAATAATAATAATAATAATAATAATAATAATAATAATAATAATAATAATAATAATAATAATAATAATAATAATAATAATAATAATAATAATAATAATAATAATAATAATAATAATAATAATAATAATAATAATAATAATAATAATAATAATAATAATAATAATAATAATAATAATAATAATAATAATAATAATAATAATAATAATAATAATAATAATAATAATAATAATAATAATAATAATAATAATAATAATAATAATAATAATAATAATAATAATAATAATAATAATAATAATAATAATAATAATAATAATAATAATAATAATAATAATAATAATAATAATAATAATAATAATAATAATAATAATAATAATAATAATAATAATAATAATAATAATAATAATAATAATAATAATAATAATAATAATAATAATAATAATAATAATAATAATAATAATAATAATAATAATAATAATAATAATAATAATAATAATAATAATAATAATAATAATAATAATAATAATAATAATAATAATAATAATAATAATAATAATAATAATAATAATAATAATAATAATAATAATAATAATAATAATAATAATAATAATAATAATAATAATAATAATAATAATAATAATAATAATAATAATAATAATAATAATAATAATAATAATAATAATAATAATAATAATAATAATAATAATAATAATAATAATAATAATAATAATAATAATAATAATAATAATAATAATAATAATAATAATAATAATAATAATAATAATAATAATAATAATAATAATAATAATAATAATAATAATAATAATAATAATAATAATAATAATAATAATAATAATAATAATAATAATAATAATAATAATAATAATAATAATAATAATAATAATAATAATAATAATAATAATAATAATAATAATAATAATAATAATAATAATAATAATAATAATAAAATGCCATATTTTAAATGCTAAATCTTTTTACTCGTATTTGACATGCTAATATATTATATAAGAATAAGGAAAAAAAAAAAAACTGTAACCAGCCAATCTATGTTCGCGCCTTTGCACAACCCGACCATATTGCCATCTCTACTACCTAAAAATACCGATTAAAAGAAGTATATGGAAATACCTATGATGTATGAGCATATGAACGGCTTTTCCACCACGGACACCAAGTTCTTTCCCATGCCACTCATCTTTGGAAGATGTTGCAGCCTGTAATCAAATAACAACTTTAAACTACAGCAAAACAGAGCATGAGGTATAACTTTACATACACTGCATCTTACCATGTGAGAAGCACGATCTAATGTCGTAAAAACATAATTCCACAGACAATCTTCCCACATGCTCTTAGAAAGCTTTTGCCCATGGCTACCAAGGGTTTGAAATAGTGTCCGCACGGCAGAGTTCCTAACCTAATATAAATAAGAAAGTAAATAAAACAGTGATCATTATGACAGAGTATAGTATGGTGGAAGTTGCAAACAAGGATTACATGAAATCACAAGTGTTTTATATTGTTGGATCATAGGCGTCCCTTATACTGATAGATTCTATACTACCAGAAAAAATTATGGTATCTGGTAGAAAGGAGATCATGGATAACTATCAATCTATGTTAATTAGTATTGCTTTATTCATTTCAAGCTAGATTGGCATGTTGAGTTAAAAGGTCGCCATATTCCTCTAATTTCAGAAAGAGATGTATGGTATTCTAAACATGTGTCAGTAATATTAATCAAAGCAATTATAAATAGAGTAGATGCAAACTAACATAAAATTCTAACACAAAGGCCTGATAAAGTATAATTTCATAATTCATACAACTGGCAATTGGTACACATGAAGCCTGACTGGCAGTAATTCTTTTACCTCAGGCCTTTCATCAGCTCCAAGATTTTGGAGTAACGAAAAAACAGAAAACAGCAATTTCTCATGTTCAGCAACAGTTATCGTGGAACCTTGTTGGTCAACTTTTTTGGCCGTATTCCCAGACAGTTCCATCTTTCCACCACTCTTGTGTTCCAGAGTTTCTGCAGATACATGATATAAAAATGAATTATTAGTAAACTCATTACAATCAAAGCTGGCCAACTGATACCAAATGAGAGCCAAACCTCTTCCTGTGTCCTCTGGAGGACCCTCTAATAGACCTTTGGCAAAAAAGTCAGTCGAAGTCCACAGCAGGCCGATTGCTGTTAAGCTGATATTCAATTCGGTCTTCTGAGAACTATATGCACCAGTAACATCTATACATCTGATAGAGTCCAAGAAATAGTTTACCAGTCAAAAAACAGTTGATAACCCCAAAAAAGTATTGTTGGAAGAAATAGGAACTCAATTACAAGCATTTTATCCCAATGTAGCACATTACTATAAATACATAAACACAAGTATTTTCATGTGTGCATGCACATACACATAAATGGATTTACGTGAATACATACTTGCATACACATATACATATAAAAAGCCATACAAGTGTATATCACACATGTATGCATACATATAACCATATACATATGCAATTATTTGAATTTGTAAGAATAGTGCATCCATATATGTACGTATATATGTCATATAATGCCAAAGAATCAAGAGAATCTCATAGGTTTATTTTTCTCACACAACCAGACATTCGCTAGAGAACAGAAGTAGATCCCAACTCTATGCTAGTCCAATAAGGACAACAAAAGATTAAAACTAAAAAAAACAAATATATCGTTAGGTTAAATGCATATTTATTTGAACATATAGTGATGGAAGCACCAGAAATGTAGTTCACGAATAATTCTACCAAGAGAGGAAATCTATCAGTGGGTACATGAATCACATAAAGTTGAGAAAACTCACACGTGGAGAAATTCTGAAGGTACAGTTGACAGCCCGTCGTTCATGATAACTCGTAGACACTACATAAAAAGAGATCAACTTGGATAAAGTAATGATTGAGGAAAAAGTTTTCAGTGTACACGCCAAAAGTAAGGTAAAACAATCATTTCCACAAGTATAATTTTTCATCAATTATTGTGAATAACTGAATACTAACATTTTTATTAGCTTTAATCAGGTAATACATATTCTTTGGCAATGGTTACACTAGCCCTAAATTAGTATCAAGGAAAGAAGACAAGCAAATCTTCAGCAAAGAATTGTGCAATCTTCTGGTTTTAGCATTAACTGTGAATCTTTTAGAAGTTGCAATTCAATGTGCAAGTTAACAAGCATTGAATCCCATTCAAAGCAGAAATTAGTAAGTGATACGATATTTGCCAGGGTATAAAACTAAGCAATCAGATTTTGAGTGTTAGTGACCCTGGTCTTGTGATGGGCACATACTACAGATCTATAAAGCACTAGCTAATAGTTTATGCTCACTTCTGTTGGATGAAACTAGTTTGGCCCAATATGAAAAATCTATGTACATCAGTACATAATAGGTCTTTTAAATTTTGAAACCTCATGATCTCGACACTAGATAAAAAGAAAATTCATGAGAGAGTGAGAGAGACCACTCTCAACACCAAAGACCAGCTAAGTAAATAGTTTGGGATTTATTCCCACAATCACTAGCTTGACAGGGCACCATAGATACACCCCAGATACTCCTAAGCCAAAGGCTGTTGGCAAGAAGAGTTATACTGCTGATCTCTTTTTACCAACTGATAAAAGCACTAAATTTAATTTGAAGCTATTGCTAACTAGAATATTGAAGTGTTTTTTATAGTTGCAGAATGCATCTGTATCTGGCATCCTGCCAAAAAGAACACTAATCCTTAAGGTCATAGAAGATACATAAAACCAGTACTATGTTTCTTGAACCATTACATCAGGCATTCTTAGGCCTATCGTTTCACAACCCTATTGTCTTCGACTAAATACCTTCAGATATTTCAAAACGCCTACAGCATTAACGTTATATAATATAGAAACATAACTTACAGGGTGAGCAATATACCAAGAGGTCAATAACAGTGCAACACATAGATCCAGTATGTAATAATCACAAATATAATAGTAATGATAACTCGTAGATATGTGGCCAGTTTACTAACCTGGAATCCAAGAGTCACGAGATCCTTTTCAGATGATCCAGCGACTGATCTAAAGAAGAATGGGATGAGAAGTCAACCAACATCAAAGTATTAAACAAAAAACAAAGATGTCGCCAATAGTTACCTCAGCATTTCAAGAATATTTGGCCAGCTATAACAAAGTTTATCTCCATGTCTCTGGAGAAAAGTATGCAACAAAAAACGAATAAATATGTAACTAAGAAGTAAGAACAAAAAAAAAGTTTATACTCCACCTGTCCCACATAAATAGTAATGTTTGATTCTATGTGTTGTTGAGAGGTGTCAAATTGTTATGATCCCAAATCGGCCAAGTATGGGATTGGTTGGTGGTTTATAAAGTCTAGGTGTTCCTTCCTCTTACAAGCTAGCTTTCTACACTTGGACTTATGAACATCGATACAAGCCTAGTATGGGATAGGTTCGTATCAATTGGTATCAGAGCTAGCCCTACCTTTCAAGGTTCCAACACTCGGAGTGGTGGCTTGGACCCGAAAGAAGGGGTGCCAACCGTGACTAACATAGCCGTGACCAACGAGCTCGGAGTGGTGGCCTATGGTGTAGTGGCTTGGACCCAAAGAGGGGTGCCAACCGTGACCAACATAGCCGTGACCAACGAGGAAGTTGGTTCTTCAAAGGGTGGGGTATTGTTATGATCCGAAATCGGCCTAGTATGGGATTGGTTGGTGGTTTATAAAGTCTAGGTGTTCCCTCCTCTTACAAGCTAGCTTTTTGAGTGAGTTCTACACTTCATGAACATCGATACGAGTCTAGTATGGGATAGGTTCGCATCACAAATACACATTGATATCAAAAGAAATCTAGTCAAATAAAATCAACATCTCGTTAAGTTGCAATGAAGAATACCAAAAAATAATTGACATTATGCTTGGGGAAAAAAAATGAAAAAGAAAGAAAGAAAGAAAGAAAGTTGCAGTGAATGTGTGCACCTTACAATGAAAACCGACACAACTCACATGGGACACTAAAAATACTAAATGCACAGACTTCAAACTGTCAGGAGCGAAAAACATTACCTCTAAAACATGCAGAAGAATTTTTAAAGATCCAGAATGGACATCACCACTTGAACATGAATCATAGAGGACATGTAGTGGAGATATGACAGAAATTTCAAGTGCCTTCATTTCTGTTTTAATCTAGCAAAAGAATAGTGTTTATTAAGGGAACTATATTTATTCAATAAAAGGAGAGAAAGATATGTTAACATAAGTAGTGAATATATGTAACATCTTCACATACACCATGGTTTCTTGACAATGCATTCTCCTCAAACTGGTCTGAACCTAAAACCGCAGAAATTGATTGATCTAAAGCTTTAAGCGCCATTGTTCGCAAGTGGTGATTAGGGCTATTAGCAAGCTGAAATTTTACCCAAATTATATCAATAAGAAGTTGTAACGATGATAAAGCATGTTTTAGAATGTATAACATGTGATGTAATAACCTCGACAAAATGGCCAATCACTTCATCCCACAATGGTTGAATCCCTGAGACAAAATAGGTAAGGGTCAGGCCCTTTTGAAATAGCTTCTTGTATAATATATTAATATCAACATTTTGATCAGTCCCATTTGAATAAGATTTCAAAAATCCCAAAACGAAATTAGCACCACGTTTTTTAGTAAAATAATATTGTCAACTCGCAAACTAAACTGTGTCATCACTTTTGATATAGCATATATGTACTTAAGCAGATTATTCTATAAAAATTATACATGGCTCTGAGAAATCTGAAAAAAATACAACACAAATAAGACGGCCAATAGATCTTAAAGAACCTGACTAGTCTATTGATTATAGGTTATTCATCTAAGAACTAAACATATCGTTGACATCACTTAGGAGTAGCCAGTGGTCATCTTTAAACGTATAAAGTGTATGTACTAATATTTGTTTTACTTTCTCTCTTTTGGCAGAAACAAAGATGATGCTTATTAAAGGAAGATGGATCACACTGAATTACATACTGTGGAGATTATTTACTAGGATGGATATCATTCTCTCCACTGCAAAACTAATGCTTCCTGTTTTCTGACTTGATGTTTGTGAAATGCCACTTAAAGTTCCAGCCATTGATTGATATGACAGCTGTCGGAGTGCAGAAAGGAGTGACTTCACAGCAGATATATGCATCAGTCCAGAACTTTCAAACAACTACACAAAAGAAAAGAGGAAGTTAAAGCTTTGCAGGCTATAGTACAAAATTCATGGGTGAAAGTGGGAAACATGTAAAAGAGTTAAAAGTTTTAAGAATATGTATCAGTCAAGAGTATAACCAAAAGGTAACCTGAGAATTTAATGATGAGAGAATGCTGAAGTCACTGTGCTGGCCAGATGGTTCTCTAGTGAGCTTTGATACAGCTGCAGATACGTCCTGTAAATGAAATAACTTGTCATGCAAGAATCAATTAACAGAAATTGGCCAATCTTCCTGAGTTGCAGCAATAGACAATGATCAGCTGTAACTGTCACATATGGATATTTAAATGCCAGGTTTAACCATCGACAGATTCACAAGGCTGTATCATGGATTTTAGATGCTTCTATCATAATTTCTATACATGCTGGACTGGACCTCATCCAAGAGAACCGAGAAATGTCATACATCATATATTCATATCATTCCCTAAACATTCTAAAGTCAGTCGGATAAAATATAAGTCTTACCTGGGTTGTTGCATGTGGAGAATTAATTGCTCGATCAAGTGCTGCTAGAGTCTCTAAAACCTATAATGTAGAACATAAACGGTGGTTATTCTCCTCACACAAACTATAGTTACTTAGAGAAATATTAGGCAATCTGTATAAACACATTAAAAGTAAATAGCCATACCAGCACCCAGGAAGGTCCCAGAACATTGTATAATCGATGAGTTATGTTGAAGAGAGTCCTCAGTGCCTAACTTATATGAAAAACGAAAAATATACATCTTACAATCAGGTGCCCAAAGTAACCAAAATTTTGATTCCGTTAGCAATAACAGTGGCACAAATTGAGTACCTGAAAATTCTTAAGGGTAAGAACAACGACATCCCTTTGATCCACCACTTGTTCTGTCCGCTTTGACCCCGGAGATTGTAGGCTACGACTAAAAAAACATAGCAATGATAAAGCTTAACCTAACCAAAATATCATAGAAGAAATTCTAGAAAGTAGAACATGTGAAAATATGGAATGAAAATTATACAAAAACACTCAAGATTGCATTTAATGAATACTAATGAATTTGCATCTTATATGTGAATCTCGAATTTTAACAACTGTATATTTAATAATATAAAACCTAGAATCTAGTGAATAGATTAACTATGCAACATATAGAAGGTTAGCATGAAATCACTTCTAATTTGGAGCAAGTCTCGGTAAATTTATTTTCATAAACTTTAAGCCAGTTGTAGCCTCAGTTCAAGTTTATATAGGATCAGAAGCATTAGTATTACTTTGCCATCTTTTTTGTTGTCTATTATTCATGGTCTCAGAACATCAAAAGACAGGTTCCATAACTTTTACATTTCATAATATATGTATTGCAACGTAGATCTCCTCCATAGTCGTTACTTCTCCACTATTGTATTATCTTGTGTACCATCTGTACATGACATAATCTACTGGATTATCCAAGTGTTAACTTAAGAACGCTAGATGAATGATGCAACATAGCAATGTGTACTAACATCCAAGGACAAACAAATTGTGGCACCTTGAGAAAACATTGTATAAGCCAAAACACAAGCCAGAGACGGAGTATTCTATCAAAACTGTACTCACTAATAGAATATTGAAGAATAATAATACCAACAAAACAACTTTTGAGTACCTTCTCCTTTCTGATTCATTTGATGAACTTATGGTAAATTTGCAAAGTGATGCAAGAAACGAATTCAAAGGTTCCACAGACCGAAGAACACCGCATGCCTGAAAGAATAAGGGAATGCCAACATACCCATTTTATAAGATAATCACCAATAATATATAGTAGAGTAGATATCTCAATGCTCAATTACAAGCAAGAAAATGCCATATTCTAGAATCAGAATTACATTTGACAAAACAACCACATATCATAGCCTCATTATAAACTACTAAACTAGAAAGAAAATGCAGATGTATTCGACTGTATAGTTGTATACATCTAAAACTCTGTGTGTGTGTGTGTGTGTGTGTTTATATCAGCAATGCTCCATAGTATATTAATTTGTACAAACAACAAACCTCCTAAGAGTCTCGGACAGAAACAGCTCCATCAGATGATAATCTCAAAACTTTTAACTTAATATGATGATACCATATCTATACTACTATATAATGTATTTAGGACATCTATTTTTAGAAAGGCTTAAAAATTCAGACTTTTACTTACTAATTATGGAAAGACTCCAAACAGGTTGGTTAGAGGAAGCAGGTTGGTTGTTGGTGAAAGTAGATGCGCTGATTGACGTTGAGATGTATGGGCGGAAGGAGCGTGGTTGGAGATCCGCCAGTAACATGGTGGTTTTGACGGTGGTTCGCCGATGGTTTTGATCGGAAATGGAGATCTGGTAGTGAGGGCTGAGCTGATTAGTGGTGGGTTTGATGTGACATGTGTGGGTTGATTGGAGTTGTGGTGATAATGACATGGAGCTCATAGTGGTGGGCATATTTTATTTATTTCTGTCATTTGTTTGTTGACTAACTTTTTTTTTTTTTTTTTTTTTTTTTTTTTGATTATTTAATTGTTGGTTTGTTTAGAATTTAAATAATCATGATTCATGAAGGTTATCCAAAAACGAGAATAGTAGAACCGAAACGTATTAATATCATGATTGACCTGATTATATATTTAAATCGAGGTATTTTGTTTTTTTATACTATATGTATTTACGTACTAATTGAACCCTGTATTTTAGATTGTTGAAGTGTTCGAATAACGCAAAATATAATCACATGGTATCCGCCCCGCATCGCGCGGGCACCTTTCTAGTAAATATAATATAGATGGGCGGGAAACAAAATATGTTATTTCATATCTTAGTTGTAGCCCAGAGCATGTACGCAATGGATTAAAAGGTAAAATAACCTCTATGGTAATTATACAAGTATGATGACACAAATTCATCTCGATAAAATGCAATGCTTGTCTTGACATGAAATTGAAGAAAAACATTTGAATATCAGTTAATATCAGGCACCCTCAATAAGGACAAAAAAAATATGGACCAAAATCAAAGTTATCAATATTAAGTAATAAATAAATTATTGTGCCAATGAAATGAAAGTAAATTTGAAGTTAGAAATTTCCAGAAAAGAAAATCTATGCAGTTTTAAGATAATAGAAACAAGAAGTGTGGAAACTGTTTGAAGGAAAGGAGCATTCAACTTATCCAGGTAGAGACATAGAGTAGAGCAGAGTTATTTTGACATATCCGATATTCTAAGGGGGCATTTGTTTGAGCTTATTTATGGGGCTTATGAGCTTATTAGCTTACTTAAATAAAATAGCCCAATTAAGTGTTTGGTAAGAGCTTATGGTTGGGCTTATGAGCTTATATGAGAGGGTTTTCATCAGCTCCACTTTTGGGGCTGGGCTTATGAGCTTATATGAGAGGGTTTTCATCAGCTCAATTTTTGGGGCTTATTTGAGGAGAGGTGGGCTTATGTAAGGGGGTGTTATAGCAAAAGACTCATATATCCTTATACACAATTAAAAGTTTAAATGTTCATTTACTTCTTGGTTATTTTACCTAATTGACTATAATAAAGCTAACCCAAACACTAAACATGGGCTTATGAGCTTATTACTTATAAGCCATAAACTGCTTATAAGATATAAGCATAAGCCCAAAATATAAGCTTAGACAAACACCCCCTAAATATGTAAAGAACTAGCACCTACTGTACTCAACAAGCCTCTTTTGTCTTGATGCAATGTACTTGAATCACATTGCAAAGTTTATAAAAGACAATTGTGTGTACCAGAAATAGATGGACACTGAAAAGCAGTAACTATATAAACAAAGAGCTGTCCATGGATCATTGCATATTACTAAACACGTTCTTCAAGCCAACTAGATTAGAATTCAGCAACTACCTGTGTGAATGCCTGATAGCCCTTTAATATCTCCAACACTATAGCTTCACCTTGTGATCTGTTAAACAAACTTCAATGAGAAATAATAATTTGGTTTTGCAGTATAAACACATGAAATTTTTAAAAACAAAGTACTTGGTCAGAATCAAGGATAGCGCATCAAGAATAGTCAACCACACTGAATCAACCATCGTGGTGCAAAGGACTGTCATTTTTCCAGTAAACTTTGCCGGTGGATCAGATTCACATCTGGGGGATTCAAGCTGAGAACAACAACCTTGTCATATGTAACAATATAATAAACATAGGAATATTAAATAAGCAGATGCAAAGTTACCTCACCAACATCCACTGCTTCATCTGTCAAGGTAGCCACAGTAAAAACAACTCCAAGCAGGCCCTCAATAGCCAAAGTTACTGCATGGGCTTCACTTGCAACCAGAACAGCAGCATTGGATGCATCATTATCTAAACTCCATTCAATTCCTGATATATATAACAGAATCATCAATTAATACTCTTCGGCAATTTTAAAAAAATAACTGCCATTAGTTCACAATGCTACAAAGTTCTTACAAAAGTGTTTTCCGATCTCAGAATCAAGGTAGTTAAAAGCAAAAGCGACCTCAAAGCAACATGCCTTCCCTAAGGCAAGAAGCGAGAAGCAACAAAAAGGGAGCGCTTAGTGAACTTTTTACCCTTTGTGCATAGTGTCTAATATGAAAACAATGATTAAAGAAAAACATCAACTATTTTATTATCTTCATTTTTGATAGAAAAAGACCCAAAAAGAAGTTTATTCAAATACTTAAAGCCTAAAGTCTACTATTTTTATTCCGAATAAAGAATGATAATAGTGGAACTTTGAAACGTGGGAGAGAGAGGATTATGTAATTAATAATTGTTGATAAGTAATACTTATAATATTATATTAAAGGGTTAGTTTTGTAGTTATTTAACATAATTTAGAAGATTAGGGCCGGCAATAATAATTAGTTAAAAAATTTAAAAAGTAGGTGTTATAGAAAAAAAGCAAGTGCTTCTTGATCGCTTCTCCGTCAACGCTTTTTATTGCTCGAGTAAAACGTGTCGCTTCTTTGGAATCAAAGCGCTTTAGGGCAAAACGCTTCGCTTCTTCACTTAAGCACGCTTTTCTCGCTTTTGACTACCTTGCTCAGAATCATCCTTTTTTGGTTGGGACACAGAGAATAAACTAGGAATAACATGAGCTACTCATGTTAGTGATCCTAACAACGGAATCAATTTGTCTTTATTGGTTTCAAATGAAAGGGACCATAAAAAAATTTAAGTAAAGGGTCATCTATAGATTTTTCATTTCCAATATACATACTACATAATAAACATAATTTTCATTGTAATTTGATTTTGTTAACTTCAAAAGTTCAAGATTTAAACTCTTACATTTGATGTAGACTAATAATGTATCGTATTATCAATCAATGCATACAATAATGAATTACTTTCAATCTAAGAAGCTAGTAACATCAATCTTCACTTTTTAGTTCCAACTAAAAAGCTTACATAAATAAAATCAAATAAATATATCTATGGATTCACCCTTACTTTATTTACAAGCAATGTCACAAAACAAGCTATGCCACCAAAGCATTCCTACTGACTAAATGCATAGCAATATTCACAATATAGAGTTGGTGGATAGAGACATATAAATGGAAAGATAGTGGCACGGGACAAAAGTATCTACAATTAATTTGCAAGCAGTGTGTAGTACTGTAATTGTATATAAACCTCTAAACACACAATCATTATTGATCATCATTACCTTTGGCTTTACTAGTAAACATTCCTGCAACAGCTGCCAAGCTCTCCTCACTAGTGTCCTGAAACTGAAAAAAGTAAAGACTACATAGTTATCATCACTTATGTTCATAGACAACTTAATAGCCATATTACAAGATACGAAACTTTGTTAAAAAATATAGGGCATAACTGCCATAAAAACAAATGAATGCAAGCTAGTGTTGGTGGACTTGACAATGCTTATGTCACTAGGCTATACTTTTCAGGTTTTCTCCCTGGAACCCTCCAAATAGGTTATGAGTCACTGTCATGTGATGAATAGAAGCTAACTAAAAAGGTAATGGAAAAATGCAAAATCTGGTACTCTGATCATGTAGACCTCTATCCAGATAGTATGTTTACACATTAGTTGGAATTGTTTAGTAAGATATAGGTTTTAAAATGCATGGCTTGCCTAGGGCATATTGATTCATACATAACATTGTACCTATCCAACTGTTTGACCTAACTAAACATCTTAGAACAGAGCATAGCAATTTGTGTCAAGAATCAATATATTAAAAGAAAGGAAAGATTGCCACAACTTGAATTGCAATCATCTAGATGCAATGATTTAGAGCAACCATAAGTGATGTGTTATAAACAATGTAAACTTAAAAGATTATAAATAAAAACCCGGCAGTACCTGGACGCTTAAAACCACCCGAGCAAGAGCTTTTATCATACCCTCGACTACGTTCGTGTTCTTTGGGTTCCTGCAAAGAGCGCAACACATCCTTATTTTTTGTCAAGCTTGTGGAACTATATTGTAGACTACTGAAGCTTGTAGTTCAACAAGCCAAGGCTTATATTTGCCTAAAACAATAAGAATAGACAGAAAGTAACAAGAAATATAGATCCTTTAACTTTTCATTCATTTTAAAGGTCGGTCCATTAATACGAACCACCAAAACTGACACAAATCCACTGGGGTTAGGGATATAGAAACTAGAGTTGCCAGATATTGAAGTGAAAAGTCCAATGTAAGCTAAAGCTCAATCAAAATCAAATTAACTGAATTATATCAAATAGGTACGGGTCTGAGTGTTGGCCCATCACCAAGCCCAGGCTAATAGGGTAGAAGTGGTAGAACTGAGAATGCTTAGATGGACTTGTGGTAAGACCTTGCGTGACATGATCCCGAACGGAGTCTTCAAAGCGGAACTCGAAGTAGAGAACATTATCGCGAAGATGAGGGAAGGTAGGTGAAGGTGGATCGGTCATGTCAGGAGGAGGCGACGCTCAGCGCCAGTTAGAAGAGTTGAAGCCCTTGTAGTCAATGGCGTGAGAAGAAGGGGTAGACCCAAACTCAGATGGGAAGATAGACTTAAGCTCGATATGAAGGAGCTTCTCTTGTCCGAGGACATGACCTCAGATCGGAAGGCGTGGAGAGATAGAATTAGGATTGGCGGGTAGTACCGGCTAGGTGTTTAGTGGGTTTAGGCTGTTTTGGGCGCTTAGCGGGCTAGGTGCTTTGCCTTAGTTTAGGCCCCGTGCGTTGCTTTCCTTGTTTTTTTGTTTCTCCCCTAGGGTTGCCTGCTTTTCTTGCCCTTGGCGATTTTTTTTTTTTTTTTTTTTTTTTTTTTTTTTTTTTTTTTTGCCTCTTTTTACTTTGCCTCAGCTTTAGGCCCCTTGCGCTGCTTTGTATGCTTCCTTTGGTTTGTTTGCTTTGCTATGCTTGTTGTCCTTGACTTTTGCTTTCTTATTTTTCTATCACTCGCACACCTGCACTTGCCGGAGGTCTCGTTGGAAGCAGTCTCCCTACTCCCGGGTTTATCCTGGGTAGGGGTAGGATCTGTCTACATTATCCCTCCCCCATACCCTGCCTCGGCGGGATTGGGTTTTGTTGTTGTTGTTGTTGTTGTTGTTGTTGATATCAAATAGGTAATGCCAAGATATATAGGATTATGAGGCTGAAACTCAGTTTTCCAGGAACTACCAAAGCGTTAAAATCACATACCCTATTCAAGGGATACCTTGCTATATTTTATATTAGTATTGGTATATATGAAAATTATGAAAAACGTGAATAGATAGAAAACAAGCTATACCACAACTTGAAACTTGTATGAGACTTAGACCATTAAAATATGTATGATAACGAGCTTACATGTCAAAGTTCTGGAATAGAACTCTCAGAGTATGTGCTTCCACA
This sequence comes from Artemisia argyi, assembly GCA_030686995.1. Taxonomy (NCBI): domain Eukaryota; kingdom Viridiplantae; phylum Streptophyta; class Magnoliopsida; order Asterales; family Asteraceae; genus Artemisia; species Artemisia argyi. The sequence continues at coordinate 8,030 of JARVZY010011587.1, read as the reverse complement.
CAGAAACCCTGCCAAATATACAAACTTTGATGGTTAGATGATAGGTACTAGGAGATAATATGTAGTATAAAAATTAGAGACTACATAAGTGATTATCTATATCCAATACTTCATATTTACCCTCAAGATTTCAAGAACAAGAATGCGATGCCACAGTGGTAAATCAAGTGATGTAGCCCTCACTAACATGCTGAGAAATACCTGTTCTCAAATACAGGCCCCAAAATTATAATAAAAAATAAATTTTTAATGTCCCAGCAAGAAAATGTGCATAACACTTACAAATTTTAACTACCAAGAATAAAATCAATCAACATACTTTAAGCGCATCAGATCAATGAATGATGCTTGGACATTTAAAATTGAGTTTGATCTAATGTTGGATGTCTTTATTCTACTTGATAATAAGATATACTAGGATTTTATTATTCCAAAATTATCAATATGGTTGAAGAAGCAAGTACAAGAACCTTGAATTACGCTCACTAATAGTGTTTTGTGGTATACATTGTTTGGCTTTATCATTAACAGCTTAAGTGTTCCGCGTACTTTGTGAGCTCCATTTAAAGGAAAACAAACACGCGGAATGGAAATCTTCCATCATTTTTTTATCATTTTCACTGCAAATGTTGGACTTGCTATAATGATGTACAGAACTATTGGTTGGTATTGTGTAGTTAAAAGAGTAGCAGATTTTGCCAAAGTTGACTAGAAGGTTGGGACTTGACCCATACTGATTGACCAATTTATAACCCTTAAATGTTGGGCCAGTGTTCTTTTGCATGATTATGAACGAACATATATCTTTTCACATAAGTGTGGCCCTTTCAATAAAATCCCTTCAATCTTCGGTCATAGTATTTCTATAAAAAGCATGTTCAGCTGCTGTTCTAACTATCCACGGGGAAAGAAAAGTCATACCTCCGATTCAGTGATGAGAGATGAGCTATAATGCCTAATTATGTGGGCCACTGACCGCAAAACAAGGCGGCGATAGTAAGGTTCTCCAGTTTCTCCTTCAATCTAGAATGAAAGCAAGTGTTCCAAAACTAAATAAAATAATAACAGTAATAGTAAAAGATGCAAATATGACATAACTAGAGAATGTCAGCTAACTCACCTCAGAATTAGTACGAAGTGAGGTCATTAGAAGTGAACAAATCTGATGACGTAAAACCTGCACATATACAAGGATTGTAGCAATTCAAATAATATACATGTACTTTTAAATGTATGATAGAGGCTATGTGCCCAAAAAAGATAAAGAACAGGACATTACCTGCTCGTATGGTAGCAGAGTTCTAAACACAGCCACATAATTAGACAAAATAAACCTGAAGATTCAAAAAACACAAACAAAAACTTATTATGTCACTTGATACTCAAATGAAGTTAATCCAAACACCTTAATAACTTTAAAGCACCTTATCTTGCATCTCTGTTTTACAATGGCTAACATAAAGTTCTTTATAATTAAGTTTTCATATCCTTGGAATCAGTCAGACAAAACTTAGGCACAACATAGACACATTTTTATTCCAAATAAGCTATTAGGTAAATAGCGTGTCACTGAAACTGGTCACCATACATGCATATAAACTATAAGAGAAGCAGCAGCATCTGTAACCATTAAAAAAATGTGCTCTTGAGATAGCTTCTCTTAGGTATTTACACATTTACTTTGCAATGTGATATGCAGTGTAATTTCAATACAAATCTCTCAATCATAGTCGTGTTACTCCCTCAAAATTTTCTTCTACCTGTTTCGCGATATGCAACAGCTCATAAATAATAAGGCATATCAAAAGCCCCAAAATGCATGCTGAAACTGATATGATGCGAAATGTGGTATAGATTAGTTTTAGCTGCATAAAATCTACTCACAATTTGCAATTTATCTATTAATCTATCAACTATACATAAAGCATTTAGGTATGTTGACTTATTGACTTTCAAGCTAACACTATCATTCAATCTAATCTATCCATTAAATCCAAAGGCCTTACATTAAATCTTCATGGGTCCCAGAACACACACTACATAAACACATGTACACTCCATTACCAGCTCTCTCATTCTTTGTCTTCCCCTCTCACCTTAACATGATAAATCAAAACAAAAACACACAAACTCAGCCAAACACACATACCACACCAAACCTTATCTTCGTTTCATCCACATACACACCGGCCAAATACACACATCACCCCAAACACACCACCCATCACTGCTGACACCCTACACTGACACCACTGCCAACACTAACCGAAACCACCTTTACGGCGTTACCGTCAGTGAACCATCAACGCCACCTATATGCCCAGGCAACCTACTATCAGAATGATGAAGTGTCGTTTAGAAATTAGAAGCACAAAAGGTCAACAAGGTGCACCAAAGCTCCTCAGTTTTGCAAGGCTTTGGGGAGGGAAGCTTTCCTTTGCAGCCTTTACATTTTGCAAAGGGGCTGTTTATGTGACACACACACGCATGACCTTCTAATCACAAAAGATAAGCCTTATCACAATCATTCAAATGCATAAAAAGATAATTCTCAATCAAGATCTTAACATGATTTTTTGATATAGATAGCAGTGGAGACGCAAAACAATGAAACTGGAACTAATATATGGGTGACAATCTCAATCAGAATCTTAACATGTTCATCAGATAAAGATAGCAGCATAACAAAATTGCAAGAAGCTATTCCTATTGGGATGTACAACCATACATTTCCATGAAGTGATTGCTTTTTTTGGTTCATAATGAGACAACCTATAAAAGAACATAGCTAATGAACATGCCTACCTGAGTAGTCTTGCGAAACTAATACATTATAAGGTGGAAAATCACATAAGTAACAAAGACAAGGATACCCTGACATGATAGAAGAGAAGTTTACAAAATGTAAATGAGCAAGTGTCAAGTAAGAATCCTCACTCAAGTATATCAAGTGCAAAAGTCCGCTGAATGGAACCAACACGTAACCAGACTGCCTGAACAAGGAGAGACATACAGATAAAATTTAGAAAACACCAAGCATATACACTAAAAGGTACTAGTATATTTGAAGTCAGAGAAACAGGTAATTCAGATACTTCTATAATATAACAGAACAGAAATTAGTACATACAGATCCACCTGCAGCAAGAGCTGTCAGGTCCTCCAGCAATCGTAGACCAAGTTTTCCAGCTTTTGTTGGGTTCTCCCTCATCTTTAATGTGCCTAAAGATGCAAATTCTTCATCCAATGACCTGCTGAGCACAACTTAGATGTGTTAAATAACTTGGGAGTAACAAAATTCTTTCAACCTTACATGCAGATATTTCAGAGGGGTGGATTAGCAAGAACTAAAAAAGAGAGAAAATGTAAGGCATACAAGAGAGAGAAAGTAGAAGAGGAACGAAAAAGCCTTTATATCACTGAATATTGAATAATTCTATATTGTTGTGGGTTTACAATATCTGAATCTGTATTCTGTAGAATTGTAGTATATGTATTAACACACAAACTTCAGTCACATCATCACATGCAGCAGAATTTTCTACTTATTTTTCATTGATAAATAATAATTACAGATAAGCTTACGAAAACAAAAGTGATACAACTTATATTAAAATGGCATGCTACGTACTTTGAGTTGTTAATACTATGATTAACATCAGAAGTAACTGAAGCACTTCGTGTAAGGTATCCTCCATGAACAAACTTGCCAGCGGGAAGAGACTCAGAAGAAAGGACATGATCAAAGATTAACGCCACCGCTTGTCTAAAAGTTGCTGCAGCAGTACTGAAAATAACTCGCGTCAAAAAAGAAACTGAAAATTAATTCAGACAGAACTATATATAGCTCAAACAAGAACACAGAACTGGGAGCATTTCATAGCTCACCCTCGTATATGGACCATATTCCAGTTACGGGCAACAATATGACCATATCATTGACGAATATTTTTAACATAATTTTAAACTAATCAAAAAAGAAGAGATGCTGCTGCCTCCCATGGATACTTAACCTCTAACAATATCATAAATGAGATGTACGCAAGGCTAACAAAACTCAAGTTCTTAGCCAGATCAAGCATCTTTCTATGGTAGTTGTTAGTTGTACTTCTACATCTCTTTCTTTAATCAATGCCACTGACTCCACTGAGTTAAATAAATATATATAAATTTATCTCATCAATCATAGTTACCAACTGTGTCTCACCTACACCCCAAGCCACGGGCTTTGAGTCTCTTTACTAATGTCACCAGAAAAAAGCTACATTCCTAGAAAGGAAATTTAGGGTAGTCGTTTTTCATTTTAGTTTAAGTTACAGCTAACTTAGGTTCTTTACCCTTTTAATATAAATGCAAGGACAAAAGATGCAACTAAGAGGGGTATGGTTGTGGACATTAGTGATGTGACACAGTGGCATATATGTTACTGACATCTTCCATAGGTAACAATATTAGATTAACCCGTATGTACATATGTACTATATTTCCGAATTTGGATTGCATCTTACTTCCGCACGCTGTCAGATGATTTGTTGTTCTCTAGAAGGTGAAGACAGATACCAAGAGCTTGGGCAGTGTGCTCCTGAGATTCACAAAATAACCAAGTCAATAAGAATCTCCATGACATATCAAAGCATATTGCTTGCTAGTAAGACATACAATGTTCATTTGGACAATGGAGTTCTCGCTTTTGTATTCTCCTAACATGATAAAAGGATGACATGAACAGAAATCACATAGAAACTTGAACACTAATATTAGAACGGAAAAGACAGCAGGCAAGAACCACAGATCAATTGCTTCAACAACAAAATCATTCAAATTACTAGTGGAGATGTTGACATGGCATGACTCAGAGTTCCTTGCAAAATTCTAAAACTAGCATCAACCAAGAAAAGCAAAAAATAATAAAAATCAACCAGTTAACAAGATTCATCATATTCATTATGGGTGTGTCAAGCTTGGACTCAACTTGCAAAAATTTAGAAAGCTTGAAGGTCGCTCGTTTCAAGCCTTATGTGTATAGCTCAGCTCAGTTCGCAACTGATTTTGAATGATCAAGCTCGGCTCAGGCTCAGCTCGTTTGTCAGCCTCATAAACAATTTCATTAGTTCACCCAGCAAGAATTGTGAATTACTCACTAATCCCTCCAATTTAAATAAGTGATGAAATTGTACGTGGCTACAAGAGTGTGTGAAAGATACTTTTCACAAACATAATAGCAACTCAACTAATATTTGTGAATTCCCTCCTGGCCAAGTTAAATTTCCCTATTCCGAAAATATCTTTTGGAGTGAGACTGTAACACTATTACACAGCTTACATTTTTCAACAAATTAGCTAAATATCTTTTCACATGTTAGATAAAACAAAAAGGGTGTCCAAAAAACACAGATGAAAGGGTATCCTTTTTTTAAACATGTCACGTAGGGAAAATCTAGATCAATCCACACTTGTTGAAGTTGGAAACTAAAAAGGAGACGATCTTCAAGATCAAAATATTATAAACAAAATGATACATAAAGCCACATATACAGCAGAATAAACACATGTAGAACCGGAAAGGGGAAAAAAGCAAGAGAGAAAAGATATAACTCAGCATACACAGGTTCAAAAGCATTATGCAATTCTCACCTCACCATCAGGTTGTAGATGGGACTGAAATATTATGAGTACTGTTTGAAGGGTCTTAAGCTGCACGCCTTCATCTGCCATCTCACCATGCTGGAAAATCAACAAAAATATACAGGTAATCGAATGAATATATCTTACAACTACAATGAAGTAAGTTTAGGATTCAAACCACTACCAAATGGCCTAGTGTTAAGACACCTAACATCCTCACAAGAGGTCTAGGGTTCAAACCTTACCTCGTTAGGTACACATTTGGGGTGACCAAGGAAAGGGTTGGAAACCGTCACGGGGATATTCTGAGATACGCTGTGTACAACTGAGTCAAAGACTCGCCCACCCCGGGTAACGTGAATAGGGAAAACGACATCCATTTACCGTTTACAATGAACTATTAACAACTTAATGCTTAAATTAAGTTCCTTCACTGACCATTTCTATGAAACAAACTATTGTAAAGAAGTGTTTGGACCTAAAGGAAACTAATTTAAGATAGTGACCTAAAATAGTAATATAAGAGTCTGGTAAATATTGAATATTAGACTCGGGTAAATATCGAGTATAACCCTATAAATGTACTACGCTACGCAAGGAAGCATTTCCCAGTTCATACTTCATAGCAAATGGCACAAAGAAAGCAAAACAAAATAAAATCCCTTAAAGTACAAGAATACCGACAAAGATGGAGGAACATATGGAGGTTTTAAAGAACTTTCAACAGACTAATTAGATAGAATATTTTACATACTATTCCTTAAAAAATAGTTACAGATGATCATAGTAATCAAAAAATAGTTAACATTAAACCTTTGAAAACTCTTTAGAACTAACTAGAACGGTACCCGCGCAATGCGGCGGCGGGTAAATCACTAGCCCTCCACAATTGTGGATTATATAGATATGACGGGTGGCTCCAATAAGGATTGATATTAGCCCTCTTGATCTAAATGGCAATTGGCACTTAATAGTCACTAATAAATATCAAGAGGCTTTTGACAGAAATAAATAATCCAAGCATAAGGAATTTTTATCGCTTTATTCATGTGAATATCCATCTTGTTATTCTCCTCTAACTAACCATAGAAACAAATGATAATTCATGTACTCAACAGTAAGAAGTAAGAACAACAACGACTAATTAAATAGCCTAAATTAAACCCCTCGTTAACAATTACCAACAAAAAAAGAAAGATGGAACAATACTTACATCTTTTAAAGTGACAAGTATCTCATTCAAAGCAGTTGGAGCTACTGCATCATGTGCTATAAGCTTTTGCAAACACGATAAACCAATAACACTCAGTTTAATTGTCTTCACTTCACACGCCATCAAAAAAATCCTCAATATATCATCATTTTGTGCAATTTCACTAGCACTTGACAACGTGCGGAGCTGCAAGTTACATAAAATCCCAAAAACATGTTACTACCTCAAGCTTAATCACTAAACCATCTTATATACTCGCTTCTTTTGCACGTAATATGATACAATTAAACCTTGCATAAAATACTACAACTTGAGAATCAGTGAATATATTAAATTCTACTCAACTTTCGATCAATCGCATACGACGCGTGGATTAGTTTAAGTTTTTAACAGGATAACAAAATGCTATATAATATTCAAGTAAAATTATCAGCTTCTTTTGCAAGCAACTTAAAGAAAAACAGTTAAAATTAAAGATGATGAATCAATGCAACACTTAAAAACCCTAATTAAAAAGAGAGACCTTTAAAATAGCATGTTCAGCGCCGTCTTTGATGGCGGGATAACGACGGCGAGCTTCGGCGGAGAGAGCGCGTAGATCTGACTCCAAAACCGCCATAAAAGCCATCTCTTCTTTCTAATTTTTTCACATAAATAAAGTAATAATATGTGTTTGTTTGGATCGATTAGTGGAGATCTTGTTGGTGTTGCGACTGTGTTTGGTCCATTTTATTACATACTACAGTATGATTTCTTATTTATTGCAACAGTGCAAACAAAAATTTCTTAATTTTCTGCTTTTAGTTTTTTATAAAACAAGTACTGTATGAGACAAAGGCTGGTGAAAAAATTTTCTGTATTTTAATAAAATTAAAAAAATAAATAAATTAGAAGAGTAGAATGAGCTTTTAAAACCTTTAACTAAAATTTAGAGAATGATAATTTCATATTTTTTGAAAATTGTTTGGAAAAAATTTTAACTAAACGGATTTTCAATTTTTCTCTTTTCATATGAGAAATTTTCTGGAAAAATAAGATATAAGTTTTCCAATAAACGTAAAAAAAAAAAAATGTTCATCTGAAGTTGTTTTTTATTTTGAAAAAAAGAAAGAGTTGTTAGGGAAATAAAGAAAATACAAGAAAATATGGTTTGTAGTTACACTTGTTAAGTTAGGAAATGCATGTTTTGTGT
>JARVZY010011586.1:0-10455 GCA_030686995.1 Artemisia argyi | reverse complement strand
GCAGTGTAGCTTAAATTAGTTACTTTATAGCTTAATATAGCATAATTAATCATCTAGGAACATTAGAAATCCAAAATAGTCAAACTAGTTAAGTTCTACAAAAAGTCAAATTGTGCTTATGCAGGAAAACCTAAAAACTCCAAGATTTCTTGTGAATTTTGTATTAGGTTTTAAGGTCTGAATTTTGTTGTAGTAATAGACTCCTAGCTCATCTTTAATTTCCCACATAGCTTATATTTTTAGGATTTTTACACTGGGCCCCACTCACCATCAAACTCACCTGCAGGGCAAGGTATTGCCCTGCTCCATCAGACTCAGTTCACCACCACCACTTTGGTGGTGATTTGTGACCACCACAGTGGGCCCCATACCTTCAACTTAGTTTCTCCCAACCTCCCTCCTAGTAGGCTTTAAGGGTTGACCTTTTGTTTGACCTATAACTCTGTGGACCCCACTTGGATTTGCCCTTGAACCTTGTCCCTAATCTATCTCAGATTCCAAAAAGCCAAGTGCTTATTTTGAGCTTGTTAGCTTATTCAGTTAACACCAATTGCTTATTCTTGCTTTAACAAGTTTACTTAACTCATTGGAACCTGAATTACCCATAGTGTGCCCCACATAAGCTCAGTTGAGCTTATTTGCTTATTCAGTCAACTAAAGTCAACTATGGAGGTAATAAGCCCCCACAGTGCTTATTATTAGCTTATAAAAAAGTTGTTTTTATTAAAGTTGTCTATTTTTAAGTATAATATAGTTTTGTAAAAGAAAAATCCATAAAAGATAACATAAAAATAAGTGATAGTTTCTATTTAATATAATTTAATTTTAAATTTTCATTTTTAGATTTTTATTAAGTAAGTAGTGTTTTTATATTTTTATTAATTTCCTATTATATTAAAGTATTTTTAGTAATTTTATTAGATTTTTATAATTTCATTTAGTATTTATTAGAATTAAAAATAGTTTTATTAATAATTAATCAATAACTAAATTATAAATAGCATAATTAATTTTTATAAGGTAACACCTAGTTTTTATATTTTTATAGCTTTTATAAGTCATAAAATAGTTTTATAAATTTTTCCATAATTTTCTAAGTTGATTTAGTATTATTTGTAATTTAAAATAGTTTAATTAGTATAATTAAGATAAATAGTTTTTAATTAATAAAAAGCTCATAAAAAGACAAAAATATTTATTTTTATTTTTTATACTTTCTTTAAGTTCTATTTTAAGTTTAGAAATTATTTTTGCAAATTTTTAGTTTAATTTGTAGTGTTTATTATTTTTAGTTTTTATTTAACTTAGTTTTAATTAAATAGTTAAATAAGTTTTTAATTAAATAATTAATAATAAATAATAAAATAATCTAAAAAATAGTTTTCTTTTTAATTTAATTTTATTTTAAGTTTAAGTTTATAGAATTTTCATTTTTAACCCCTGTAGTTTATTTTTCTTAAAACTCACCTTTTTCTCAGTACGCAGTCGCGTCTGATTTTTAATTTAGTTTACGTTTGTACGTTTTAGATATCTAGCTTTTACGTAATCATTAAAATAGTTTATTTAAGTTATTTTATTTTATAAAACCCTAGTGTAATCACACACACACACTTTATACCTTTTCCTGTTCACTTTCACTCGATCACAGATTCGTTTTTAATAAAACATCGCACACCTCGTTGGGACATTACGACCCGGGGAAACACTGTATTCCACGGAAGCATTTGTTTTAGACGTTTGACTTTTACGGTTAACCATTCACAAGTGGTTGACTAATAAAAGTTGACAGTTTGAGGCGAATCAATTATCATCCATCATGCAAACAACCTATCCCATACATTTGATGCTTTTTCACACAACGCTAAAGAAAATGACTTATACTTATATCTTGAAATATAGTAGAAATTCGTTAGTGCTTGTTGGTGATTTCATTTGAACATTATCTAAACTAAAATGTAACTAGTTAATAATATAGCGTTTAGAGTTGTTGGTAACGATATACTTAATTATATAAAAGATGTTTAAAGTTCATTTACATACCAAATTTGTACTCACATAACAAGCGACAAATCTCAACCACTCATTTTTAACAAACCAACTTCATCATTTTTTTTCAAATATTAATATCTCTTAAATCGATAATTGTTAAGCGAAAAAAATATACCATCACGACGAGCATTAATTATCTTTCTATATATGAGCACTTTGATATACTTTCGACAAACTTTTTTTCCCTTCTTTCACGTTTATTCACATTTTTTCATCTTTTCTTTTTTTCTTTTCCTTTTTTGTTAAAACTTGCATGAGAAATCACATGTGATATTACACTAATTTGAATAAAACACATAAAATCACATGTGGATTTTCTCACAAATGATCTCAATCACATGTGATTTTTTACCAACTGTGATTTTTTCACATTTGATTATAGAAGTTTTATAAATGAACTGCTATAATCTATAATTCGAATATAGTGTGTGTGATATTTTGTTGGAAAACCAATAATGTATGTTTTCTATTGCAAACAACGAGAAAAGTTTTTGATTTATAGACAAATACTTATGCAAAATTTAGTACGGATGTTTAGTGTTCGAACTTCGATATTAGTGTCAAATCACATGTGATATGTAATTTGAATTTTGATACAGCTAAGGAAACGTGAAAAAAATGACCAAAAAAAAAGTTTGTCGAAAGTATATATCAAAGTGTCCGTCTATATAAAGATTTTAAATGCTGGTCATAATTTGTTTTGTCTAACGATCAACGGTTCATGAAATATTTAAATTATAGAAAGCGATTGTAATTGAAATTTTAATTTAAATATTAATTAATATCTTTATTTTGTTTCGACTAGAAAATGAGTGACTGAGAATTGTCCCTTTTTATATGAGAAAAATATAGTATGTCAATTAACTCTCCTCATAAAAGATTGAGAAGTGATTAGCACACTCTAAAAATTTATTAAGATACTCACTGTACAAGTAATTAAAGGAGGTTACACTTAAAATACAACTGCCTACTGTATATAGTGGAGTTTTCAAATAATATTTTGAAGTGTGTCAATCACTTCCTTAGGCTAAACACAGTAAGAAGGTCGACCGACTCCTCGACCTACAAAGAAATCGATCATCTTTATTGTGGCACAAAAGTCGCTCTCAGTCGTCGGTCGTGAATTTGGGTGAGATGGTCATGCCTGCGATCGATTGTGTATATGGTTTTTTGTGTGTGTGTGTTATTTAATTAAAAAATAATATTTGTGGGGTATATTTTTTGTAGTGTAGGTTATCTTATTATGTCAAAAAATCGCTTGTAGTTCGCCGGAGAGAGAAAGCTAATATATCGAGTAAAATGAAGGGCGCTGATAGTCCTTAGTATGTTTAGCTTTAAAAGATTTGATAATCAAGTAGAAAAGTATCTAAAAAGTGAAAACACTCATTTATAGATTAAAACACGATTTTTATTTATTTATTTATTTATTTTCATATTTAACCCAAAATTGTATAAGCATATATAAGAAATAAACGAATATCCATGCATAACAACAAAATTTTATAGCGGCAAATAGTTATAATGATAAAAACAGTTTAAGAATTTCGAGATTAAACATGATTTAAACTGAATGAAAATAATATTGGTTATTGGTTATAAACGAAAATAATAATAAAAGCTATTGTTTTATGAAATATGAAATGAATTAACACATTGGGTTTGTTTATATAGGCAACGGAAAAATCGAATTTTCTCGCCTGGCAAAAAGTCAGCCTTTCAATACTTTTCGTGTCCAACAAATCGTATTTTCAACCTTGCATTTTGTTCCAGCCGCAAGGTTTAAGTTTTAAGTTTCCTTCAATATCTCTAAGGTCCCTTCAATAGTTTGCAGCTTTGCATTTCAGCATTCAATAGTTACTTTAATTATTTTCCATCTTTCAATATTTACTTTAGTTACCTAAGGGCCTGTTTGTTATTTTTTATTTTATTTATCTGGTTAATTCATGTTTAATTAAGAGATGAATTAATGTAGACACCTTCAGTTTTATTATTTAATAAATTCAATTCTTTTTTATATGACTTAATGAATTCAATTCTTTTTTATAGTAAGTCAATTAGGTCGATATCAAACAGTACCTAAGGGTGCGTTTGGTATCCCATTATGGGAATGAGATTTTGATTATGAAAATGATTAAAGGTGTTTGTTTAAGATGAGGGAGCCCACCACTATGATAATGAATTAATGTAGACACCTTCAGTTTTATTATTTAACCCTGGGCCCGTTTGGTTTGTTGCTAGGAATGACAATGAGTATCGGATTTGGTATGGGATAGAATGACAATAGGTATGAAAAATATATCATTACGATTGTTTATGTTTGGATGACAAAATATGTAATGAAAAAGTGTATAGATATTTGAGTTTTGTAGTGGAAAAGATATGGGCTCACGGGAATGGATTTCATATACATCAAATTGATGGGTAATGAATCTATGGCTATGATATACTCATTTCATTACCGGGCCCACAAAACAAACACATTTAATGACTTTCAAAGTCATAGACTCATTCTCATTAACCCCAACCAAACGGGCCATAAGTATTTATCTTTTATAGGTGAGATACCCACCACTACTATCAAACTCCCAATTGTAATTCATGACCGCATACCAATGGCACCCTAAGTTTCCTTCAATAATTTTCTGTTTTCCACTTTCTAAGATTTTTGGTTTTTAAAGACTAGACGAGTACCCGTGCATAGCAACAGGAGTTTATAGCGACAAATAGTTTATTGATAAAAAAAAGTTTATAAGTTATAAACGAAAAATAATAAAAGTTTGAAGATTTGGGAATTAAACATAATGTTTTAAAACCCGATTCGACCAGGGTGGTTCAACCGGTTGAACCATTTCGGTCGAAAAATGGGTCGATTTAAAATGGGTCAACTTGCTAGGTTGGGTCAAAAACGGGTCAAATTAAACTGGGTCAACCCGGCAGGTTTGAAGCATCCCGGGTCAACCCGGTTTGTGTTTTAATTGGTTGTATTTAATTTGGTAGATATGTTTTTAATTAGTTGTACAATGTGAATAAATCATTGTACTTTTTTAAGTAATGGATAATGTTTTGAAACTCGGTTCGATCCGGTTGGTTCAACCGGTTGAACCTTTCCTGTCGAAAAATGGGTCGAGTTAAACCGGGTCAACTTGCTAGGTTGAGTCGAAAACGGGTCAAATTAAACTGGGTTAACCCGCCGGGTTTGAAGCGTCCAAGGTCAACCCGATTTGTGTTTGATTGGTTGTATTTAATTTGGTAGATATGCTTTAATTTGGTTGTACAATGTGAATAAATAATTGTACTTCTAAGTATTGAGGTGTTTTAATAAGAGTATTAATTACATTTTACTTTCTCTCATTTGACCATTGTTGAAAACTCAATATTTCACTTGAAAATTCAACATTTTACTTTTGACTATTTTTCCATTATAAATAGTATAGATAAGAAATAACAAACATTCTCACTAGTTTTAAAAGAGTTGACCACCGTATTATACATCAAGAGTCAAAACAAAAAAGTATCATAGTCAAACTCTATCAACTCTCCACAGGCGCCACGAATCATGCGGCACAGGATCATAACCTCATCCGAAAAAAACTGTAAAAAAATAAACCAAACACAAATCCAAATTCCTTAGGAAACCAAATTTTATATAAAAAAAATAAAATTAAAAATAAAATCTTATATTTTTTTTTCATCATTCATTCTAATGGAACCGGATGACCTTGGTCTTGGCTCTTACTATCACCACCACCACCCACAGCCACCTCCACCTCAACCACCACAACGCCACCCGCAACAACTACCTCAACAACAACAACCTCAGACAACCACAACAGCCTTAACTAATGGCATGCTGCAAAACACCAACGTTAACAATGATCCTAGACCATCTCAGTTGCTTTATCCTCATAGTTCTGCACCTTCTGTTGTTTCTTCTCCTTTAGAAACTGGTGTAAGGAGGAAAAGAGGTAGGCCCAGAAAATATGGTACGCCTGAGCAAGCTGCTGCTGCTAAGAGGCTGTCGTCTTCTTCGTCGTCTGTTCCGGCGTTGTCTTCGCCTGTGAAGAAGGACTTGTCGTTGGGTGTTGGTGGTGGTTCTTCTTTTAAGAAGTATTCACTTGGTACGTCTTTTTATAAAAAAAGTTTGTTTAGATTATATAAATGGATGTACGCGGCTTAACTGCGGTATCTGGTGACCTTCTACGACCACCTTCAAATGTAGACATCAAGTGCCTTAGCAGTAGGTCATTTGAGGGTGGTTTTTTGTTTTAAATTAGTATATGACTACCATTAAAGTATATTAAACTATACCCTTATGATTATTTGAATATAGTAAGAATTTGTGTGCTATATTTGCTTTATTGTTCACTTTTTGTATGTGTTGCTTAGTAGTTTGTGATATTATTTGCATGGTAGAGAATGAAGGGAATGTGTCAATGTTTTTTTTATTGTTTTTAAAGTTTTCAAGATGGTTCTTTGACCTTGTTATGAACAACTATTAGTCAAATTATTCTATGGGATCTAGGAATTGCATATTTTTATATATGTTAATCACACTGATTTATCTCTTTTATGCTAAACCGACACACAACCTCATGCTAGCACAAGGCCCCTGATTTACATGCTAGAGCAGCACCTTAGGTTATGTTTTAGTATTGTTGATGTTAGAATTGATAAGAGGTTCTTTAGGGGTGATTGGGAATGCATAGTTTATTAGCATGTACAAAAGCAGCTAATAAGCCTTTGTCCTATTTAAAACACAATATATGAGATAGTGTTTGCAAAGGGAGGTGATTTGCACACTCATCTTTTTTATTTGCACACTCACAGTACAAGTTATTAAAGCAGGATGCAAATATGGTACAACTGTTTGATGCGGTACTTGGAGTGTCCCAATCAAAAGACAAAGTGTGCAAATCAATTCCCGTTTGCAAACCATCTCCAAGGTGGCCTAGTGGTGATGTCTCGGAAGAGACCAGAGTTCAAACTTTGTTAGGTGAACATCTTGGGATGGCTAGGGGAAAGTCCGGAAACGGACATGGGAATATCCACGTACATAAGAGACAAAAAGGCTCGACTTCCCCGCGTAACCTGAATAGGGTCCCCTCTCCGTTTACCCGTTTACATTAAGATTTAAGCTATTTAATTAGCTTATGCAAACACCCCTATAGTGAAAGCTCCACTTGATATTTTATGTCAACCCTTTTGCTTTCTTATGTGACAGTTATATGGACTTTGTGCATATTAAAGTACCGATACAATTGTATTGGCAGTTCTTGCGAAAAAGAATAAAGGGGTTAGCACTTAGCAACATTGTCTTGAAAAGTTCTGATTACTTTTGATTTGTAAAAGTAACTTGTTGGATGATTAAAGTCAAAGTGATGTTTTGGTTGCTAAGGAAGAAAGGGTGTGTATATGTGTTGTATTGTGTGAACTTTTCTCTATGCTCTTCTGCCTTTATGTGATTAATATAAGAGGTAGCTAGGATCTGAATATTTGAGTGAGTACCTTTTTAATATCATTGTACTAGGCTTTACTTGGTTCACAAAATATAGTATTTGCGAATAGTGCTTTTTGTGTGTGTGTGTGTGTGTGTTGTTGGGTAACCCTGGTTCCGACCTTTTTGACCCACCGCTAACCCCTCCCCTTATTTGAAAAGGTTGGCGTGGCCATATCGAGGTTGTTTTCACCAAGCAGGAATAGAACTTGAGACGTCTCACAGTTTAGGTGATAATAGTCCCAAACCTTTTACCACTACTTGAGTTTCGATACCGGTCAAACCGCTATGTTTTCATTTTTATGTCAATAATAGCAAAGTTTTTAGCTCATGTTGTTAGTACACGCTTATTATGGATAATTTTCATAGTACACTACTATATTCGTAAAATATCTTTCCTTTTCAAGCAATTGACTCTAGAAATGAAATACGTTTTAAAGAGAGAGTGGTTTTGTACAAATTAAGGTGTGCCATGGTCTTTATGGTGCTGACATTTCCAATCTACATACAAAATTGTTCACTCTAGTAAATTTGCAGCAGCATGATAAGTGATCGTTTGGTTTGCCAAGATGGGTTAATGTTCTAATGAATATAGATGGCTATATATGGTTTCTTTGGATTTTCTTGTGTCTTGAATATAATCATTCCCAAGTATGTTTGCTATCATTGTTTATTGATTAAGTTAAAAGTATCATCTCAATTAAATCTGTTCAATTTATGTTCTATTTCCTTTTCTGTTTATTCAGGGAACACTGGGCAAGGTTTTACACCTCATGTTGTTTCTGTGACCGCTGGAGAGGTATGAAAAAACATATATTTCTGTAAAAGATTACATATTACGTAGTATAATTTTTCTTATATGTTTATCTACTTAAATAATGAATATCGATCGCTGCCACTTATGGTTTCTGCTCTAAATAACTTCATAGGATGTTGGTCAGAAACTTATGTCATTTATGCAACAAAGCAAGCAAGAGATGTGTGTCCTCTCAGCATCTGGTTCGATCTCTAATGCATCTCTACGCCAGCCAGCCACATCTGGAGGCAACATTACTTATGAGGTGAACTATCTTAAACATTTTCAAATATTTTGTTCTAAATACACTAGTCAACTGACATTGATACGTGGTTTATCTGATATCAGGGCCGTTTTGACATCCTATCCCTCTGTGGATCCTACGTGCGCACTGATTTTGGTGGCACGACAGGTGGATTGAGTGTCTGTTTATCTAGTAATGACGGGCAAATCATAGGTGGTGGCATTGATGGGGCGCTCATAGCTGCAGGCCCGGTGCAGGTAGCATTCAGTTGTTTTAGTTAATACTATGTTGACTGTTCTCCGCCTTTTATGCTAATTATATGATTGTATTTTTAGGTAATTGTTGGCACATTTGCTATGGAGGGCAAGAAAGAAATTGCTAATGTTATAAAAGTTGATCCTTCTACCAACAAGTTACCATCACCCAATGTTGGGCCATCGGTTCCAAACTTGGGCTTCTTATCTCCACCGGATCCATCCGGAAGAAATGTAGTCAGTGGGAATGATGAGCAACAAAATATTGATGGGTACCAATTCATGATCCCGAATAGGAATTTGCCAGTAAGTGACTGGAGGAATAACAATGATTCTAGGAACACTTCTGGTTTTGACTTCTCAGGTACTTACTTTCTGTAACACTGTTTAATATGGTTCGTTTAAATGTTCATGTGATGGCGTTTTGCTGCATGTGAATGATGTATTAGTTTTTGGTTTTGCAGGAAGAGTGAATCATGGGGCACAACAGTCACCGAAGAATGGGGATTATGATCGCTTCCAAGACTAAGCGTTTTGGAGTAGTGTTGACAGAAGTATGGTTGTGGTTTAACCGGTTGGATATATACTAGGCGGCTTCTTTTGTGCAGGATTGGTGGGAAGTTGTGACACAATGCATAATCATTGTACAGTTAACCCAAAAACATACTTCTTAAATGTTTTTGATGTGTATTTCTAGCAGTTAGCAAATGTTTTTTTGCTTGAACTTACTTTGGATTAGCTAATGTATCTAAAAAATCGTATTTCATGTATTCAAATTTCCTCTTCTTTTTTTCTTTTTAACGATTGATAGTCCGTGTGAAAGACGTGTAAGTTTGTAAGTAATCTTCTATGATCGATAGTTCATGTGGAAGACGTGTGAATTTGCATGTATAACTTTGTTTGCGAACTTTACTGTGAGATTATTTTTATAAATGTTTTTTTTAACTCACTTTCACCCTTTTCAGCAGTCTGAAGTTTTCATAGTTATTACAACCAAAACAAGGGATAAATTATAGATTATACAGGGATCCACATATGTGATATTCAATGGGCATTTCGAGATGTTCTTTTTGGTAAGTTTACCGCCACAAGCGAATTGAAACACCATGGGTTCAGCTTATTATGATAAGCTATTCAAACATTCAACAATATTATGATTGTTAGCTTACTATCGTAAACTTATAAAAAAATAAGCTTAAGCAAAGAAAAGAAGGAATCAGTGATCAAATTTGTGATTTATTTTATTTTATTTTATTTTATTTATTTATTTATTTATTTATTTATTTATTTTTTTAATTTTAGTACAAGATAGAACACATAAGTAGAAGTAGTCTAGATGACATTAAACTGTTTATAACATCTAGCATCAAGCTTTTTCAAGTGAGATTCATATATATTTCCAACTTTTGCATGAATGTAGATATTCTGAAGAGTAGCTGCTTAAGTAATTTGACTGATTAAAAGCTCTATTCATTTCTAAATGTTTATTTCCATTATCTTAAGCTTATAGGAAGCTTATTAGGAGTACCTTTTAAAAGCTTCCAAAAACTAGCATCCCATTAAAAGAAGAAAAATAATTGAGATGCCTAAAAATATGACTAATTATATGTCTAAATAG